>OY743125.1:17500-32500 GCA_963555685.1 Acrobasis consociella | reverse complement strand
AATTATATCTTAATCGTAAAATATATATAAATATTTATTATTGTCTTTTTTTTTTTTTTTGTCATTCTTTTTTTTTTTTTTTTTTTTTTTCGATCATTTTTTTTTTTTTTGTTTTGCATGCCTTTTTTTTTTATTATTATTATTATTATTATTTATATATTTGTTTTTTTTTTTGTTCGTTTATTTGTTGGTTTTTTTTTTTTTTTTTTTAAATTAATTTACACTACATTACACTTGTGTTGTTGTCACGAGTTCCAGCAGACCAGTTCCCCTTGGCAGCACCCGTTCACGAGTTGACGCACGAGTCAGCCATCTTCGGGCTCAACCATATTGGAGGGAACCCGTCGACCCGACCCGTGACGCCACTGCCATATTGAACATTTTTAGTGAGCATGACTGCTTGAACTCGTGGTACAATTTGTTTGTCAAAGAGAAAGAAAAAAGAGAAAACTACTTATATTATTAAAATAAGCTTATGTTACTAATTACAATTTATATATATATATATTTTTTTTTTTTTTTTTTTCAATTAATATAATTACATAATATTTGTCATATATTTGTAGTTACATTGTTACAATACTTACTATTACACTACATTTATGTTACTTATTACAATTCATAATATTTGTCATATATTTGTCGTCACTTTGTTTTTTTTATTTTTTTTTATTTTACATCTTCATGCCTCCGGCCTCTTCCGAAAGTAGTCTTTTTTTTTTTTTTTTCCGTGCATCGATCATGGTCGGTTTGCTTCCCCCGGTCCCGTCATGATCGAGATGATCGCGTCGTCACCGTTCCAAATAGCCATTTTGAGATTGTAGTCCCTGATGGTCTCATCGGTTGCTCTCTCTGCTCGTAGAATGAGACGTGCTATTGCATCATCTTTAGTATTGTCTACATAATAGACACAGGTCTTTGTGTGTCTAGAGAGAGCAACTACCGCATGAGGGACGCTCTGTGGCAGCATTGATTTTTTGGTTGTGGTACGTACAATTTTCACCGTCTCCCACGTGAGTCCCTGCGCTTCGTGAATAGTGAGGACACGCGATCCCGAGTCGGCCCCGTATCCCTGGCTGATCAGGAATTCCTTTTCCGCCTGGGTGTGGGTCAGATACAGGGTGTTCTCCATTTTCGGGATTTCCGCTCCCCTGTACTCCTTCAGTGACAAGGAACGCGTTTGACGTTTGGCCGAATATATGCCACTGTAGACTTCGTTGAGAGCATACGCCACGTCTTGTGGATTCCTGTACGTACACAACAGGTGCTTCGTTATTGGTGTTATTTTGTACGGCCTGCAGTACTCCAGAGAGAACAGGTTTTGGCGGTCTATATACGGAAGCTGGTTGTTGTCACCAATCAGAAGAGTTTCGTCGACTCCTGCGATCTGAGTGGCCATCACTATTGCGCCGAAGTGATTCATGAGGGCTTCGTCCACCACAAGGCGTGTACACGAGTCGTCATCACTCACTCCGTTCACCAGCAGCGACGCCATGGTCCGAACTCGCTTTCTCGCTCGTTCTTCCCCGATCCGCGGTGCCAACTTTTCTCTTAAGTCTTTGGTTGCTTCCCTGGTGGATGTCACGATGAGGTCTTTGTCCGCGTCAACCTGAGCGATCACCCATGTGGTCTTCCCACATCCCGGCACACCGTTCACCCAGGCAAAGGCTGGGACCGTCAGTCGCTCCAGGATTCTACCTTCCGACAGGTCTCCGAATATGGTTTTTGCCATCTCGAGGATTCTGTCTTCCAGCATTACCCTGGTGCACTTGGCGACTACTACCCTGGAGTCCTTGGGCGGGGTTATTGCCCGGATGACTTCCTCTTGTCCCGGCTGGCTGTTCTCGAGTTGAATGAAGCCTTCTGAGGCACAGTACGCCGCCATATACTGCCCCGACACGCGGCCGTGTAAAACACGTCGCGTGTCGAGGTCATATACTGCAGCTTCCGCCTCTTTCAGCTTTACTTCTAGCAATTTCAGGTCACGCTCGTAAGTCCGCAGTATGGTGCTGCAGAGGTCTTTATTGACTTTTTGCGTGGCTACCGTCATCGCCAGGAACTCTCGGAGAGCATTGGACATGTGATCTTTCTGGTTGTTTGCGTTTTTTAGTTGGGGTGGGGTCACATTTCCCATATCCGCTCTAGTTCTTTTTGAGGTCTGCTGACTCTCTTGGCGGGATGTCGATGGGGCCGTGAACCTCTCAACTGCCTCTTCCTGTGCCCTGATCTGTCTGAGCTTTCGAGCTTTCTTCATCACCGGGCTTGAGATTGCCCCTACCATCCGGTTTAGGAGCGAGATAACCGTGGACTTCTTCCTATCTTCGTCCCGATTTGTAGCCCTCTGCCTCGACTGGTGACTCTCCTCTTCGAGTGCCTGCTGCAGCCTCTCCGACCCGCTGGTGTCCCGGTTTTGAATCGGATACAAGCAGCGGTCCGTAGAGACTGTCGTAGCGCAATGGTCGCGTCTCAAGAGATAACCTAGGTCTTGACCACGGTTCTCGTATACCACAACCTCGTGATGTTTTGAGGCTTTAAGGGCTCCCAGGTAATCCCGAGTTTCACCCGTGTGATAAGATACCACCATTGCGTCTATGCTAATCACTCTTGGAGTATCCCCCGGCTCTCGCTCTCCCATTGCAGTCAACATCTTGCATACCTGTTGATATGCAGTGAATTCGTCCTCGGGGGCGAACAGCGCGATGGTCTTGTTTTTCCTTCGCACTATTCGGCACCGTTGACCCTCCACCGCCACCACAGGCAGTTCGTTGTAGGCCTTTCGACGCATTGATGTTTTACTTGTGCTGCCATTCAATAGAAGACCGAGTCCCGGCGAGATATAGACGTTTGTCTTTGCCCTGTCGTTGCAGAAAGCCACTCCCACTCTTTCCAAGTTGTTGTTCATGAACATGGCAACGCCTCGGATCCGGAGTCCAGGCTTTCCCTTTTCACCGTGGTTAAGGAGCGTGTTAGTGTGTTGTTTTGGTTTGATATGTTGTGGTGTCTGTGTCTGTGTCTGTGTCTGTGATTGCGTTGGTGCGGCGTTTGTGTTGTGGGGTGTCGCAGGCAGTGTTTTGTGTCGCTTTATTGCGATGGCAGCTACTTCCTCGATGTATTTGAGGAAGTGATTCCTCGTGTTTTTATTTTGCAGCAATTCCCCTAATGCTTCTTTTTGCAATTTGGTTTCACAGATGCACTCCAAGTTGTAGCGGACGGTCTGAAACCTCGGACATTCGAGCAATAAGTGCCATACCGACTCGCTGACATTCGGGTCGCACTCACAACCAGGGTTGTCTTTCAACATAAACCGGTGTAAGTACTCTCCGAAACCGCCATGACCCGTCAGGATTTGTCTAAAGCTTCCTGCCTCCAGTATGACTGCCGACTCGGTTTCAGATACCAGTTGTGGGTCATGTATGACCCTAAACTGGTCTCCGGAAACGATTATAGCTGCCTTAACTGGGTTGCGGCTGTGGATATTCTGAGTGCACTGGATCACTCTAGTGCCGGGGTATTGCTTAACACTGCCACTAGTACCTGTGTAAGGTTCTTGCACCAGTGCTATCGCAATTCCCCTGTCCTCAGCTAGCTTCTGTAGCTCAGCCATAGCTTGCTTGGAGCGCTGGAGATTACACTGAATAATCCCCAGTCTTATCCCTCCTCTTCTGACGGGGCCGCCGGGACCCTCATTATCTTGGCTGCCCTTAGCAGTATCTTATCTTGGAACGCGCTAATCTGTCCCACGCTAGGCGTTGCGGGCATTCATCACTGAATGCCATATGTGGGAAGATGTCCTGCTCTTTACTGTCCTTGCAATTTTTGCATTTTTGCGGTCCATTCTCCTGCCTGGTTCGGCATTCTTGCCAGGAGTGGGCCCCACTGCAATAATTGCAGTATTGGGATGACTCCCGGCACAATGTCTTGGTGTGCCCGAAACCTAGGCACTTGGCACATTGGACAAGGGGGGACTGGTCCTCAACTTCTCTCCTGTGGATACTGACGTAGACCCGTCCCGCCTCGAGCATGCGTTTGTGGAGGACTGGTGACACCTCCAGGACAGTATGGCATTGTAGCGGATTCCTTGCTCGCTTCCTGTATCTTACTTTAAGAGAGGATTCGTCGCCAGTCAAGTCTTCAAACATTTTTTCGTGACTTTATGGTTCCGACAATCTCCTCATCCTTCAAGTAAGCCATTACATTCTTTATCCTTACTAGTGGGTTCATCGGTTTTGCTTTGTGAGCATGTAAGTTTTTATTTTTGTCAATTTGATTTTTGATTTTGTTTATTTCTTCTTTGTTCTCGCAGCTCAGCAGGACTTTGCTATTGCGTGCCTTCCGCACCCTATCCACTTTTACGCCGGTATTTTTGAAGTCCAGCGCTTCCGTGATTTGTTCCAACACTTTGTCCCCGGTCTTGTTGGGGTCAGTGCTGGAGATGATCAGTGTGTGGTTCGGTTGCTTAGGTGGAGCGGTCTTGACCACCGAGGCGTACGTTTTCCCGAGCTGCGAGATCGTTAGTATGGGTGCTGCTGTTTTGCCCATTTTGAATGAAGAGTTGTACCACTCCATTTTCTTACTTAGTTCTCGGGACGTCGATGCCATCTCCGCCACTTCCGCCCGTATCGGGTTCAAGATGCTCTCTATCTGGGCGGCCGTGTCGACTGCAGCCATTTCTGCCCCGAGACCCTGAGTGGCACCGATGTTCATGGCTGAGTTCATTAATGCCACATCTTTGACCTCTTCTACACTGTCCAGTATTTTGTTAGCTTTGTTCATCAGGGGGGCCGTGGCCTCTCGGATCTCTTCCCCAATCTCCTCCTTTGTAGCAGGTGTGGCTTTGTGGATATCTTGGAGTATTTGCTCCATTTCTACCCTCATCGCCCGTAGCTCCTCCTTCATTTCGGCATAAGAGGGCTCTTCCCGCCTCTTTAGCTCTGATTCGGGGGATTGGGTAGGTGTTGCCAAGTTACTTGTTGCTCCCCCGATGTCCTGCTTCAGGTAGTGGACCTCTGTGACTAGAGATCCAACGGTTTTATGTAGTTCCGCCAGTGTTTTCTGTACTTTTGTGTTTGACTTTACTCGGGGTATCCTCGTCCTGGGGCGCCTGGATGTTCTGGCGATCTTTTTTGGCTGGCCATTACCGACCTCGAGCTGGAGTGTCTTCACCGACTTTGTGACAATTCCGTCCATCTCAAAGTTAAGCCAACTCTGGACCCCTGTGACGGAACTTTGTGTCCCTTTGAGGGATTCTGTGATCTCTCTCATTTGGTTGCTAAATTTACCCTGGAGCTCCTCCACTGCTTTAGAGTGTGCCCTCTCCACTCGAACAAGTTCCTTTGCGGCTCTTGTCCGTTCCATCTCCAGATTCAGACGATGTCTGTTCCTAGAGTCGGCCAGGGAGAGGACCAACTCGTACAGGTTACCGAGGCATTCAACTGCTGTGGCTCTCAGCTCCCTCCAGTGCCCTCACCAACCCGTACAAGCGTTTCACCGCCTCAATGACTCCAAACTTAATCTCAGTTTTGAGATTTCTGGAGCCATTGAGGAGCTTCATCGCATTGGCCAGGTAGGTGTCGGCCTCGGCGGCGACATTCTCGCAGTGCGGGGGCGCCGCGGACTCCGGGGAGTAGGCGATCTGGTCATTGAGACCCCGCTCAGAGGGCGAGGGGAAACACAAGTATCTCCTCGCTCTCTTCCTGGGCCTCTCCCTTTCAAGCTCCTCCCCAGGCGACAGCAGCGCACGGTATTCGTCCTCCGCTGCGATTATTAAGGGGAGATCATGCAGGCACTCAGGCACCGGGTGCGACGGATAACATTTTTTGACGTCTGAAGGACAGTTAATTACCTTTTCTACATTCTCCATGCCAGGGGGTGGTCGTCGTTGCGTTTAAAATGTATAAAATATTGAAAATAAAAAGTAAAAGTAAAATTAAGATCGTTTGGCCCTGTAAAAGGGAGCCAAATTCGTTATTTTCAAAATAAAAATTTTAAAATTTAAAAATTTGTCAGGATTAAAACGTTAAAATTTCTAGTCAAGGATAAAATAAGGTCTCAAATAAAATAAAATTAAAACTGTCCACAATTAAAACTTAAAAAATAGATAAAATTGTCAGCAGTTAAAATTTTAACCTAACATGTGTTGCGTTCCGTGACACGTGGCGTTTTCAAACTGGAAAACGTGCATACGCCGCCCTGTGTTAACGGGCTAGGGGGCAGATGGTAAGAGCCAGTCGATATGTGCAGAAATAGGGACTTTAAATAAGCGCAGCACTTACCACGTGTCTCACCGCTATTCTCAGCGGTTTCTAGCAAAATCCAGCCGAGCCTTGGGCACAGTTCAACGCTCAACGCACTCCAAACACTTCACTACACTATATTATCACAAAATATAAGCACTGTGGGCCGAAAAACCCTAAATTTTTAATTTTTTCGCAGGAGCGGAGCGGAACACGTGTGCTCGGCTCGGCTGACGGAACGCAACTGACGGTTACTGGGTTTTTTTTTTTTTTTTTTTTAGTTTTATATCCCACCCCCTGACATGGTCAGAGACTATATTTGCTGTTTGTGATATTGTTACATAAATAATATAATTTTAAAATATATAAATATATGTGTAATATAATAAACTAATAAATATAATATGCCAAAAATTATAAAATACATGTTAATACATAAGTTTCGAAGTGTTCATCACGGCACCCGGCGCATGCACACGTTTGCCGTGCCAAACACCTCGAAAAACGACCCGACAACTGAGCGCCTACATAGATGACATCCTAACGGCAGAAAATCATGCGACATCGATTTTAGAAATCGTCACGTCTTCGTCCCAAAACGGGGCAGACTGAGCCCGGCGCCCAGTCCGAAAGTGGAAAACGCCACAAGCGGACCGGAAAACGCCCGGAAAACGCCTGCACCGCTGTGAAAAGAATCCGTGACGATTTGTATCAAACTAGGTAAAATACAGAAGTAGGCTCAGTGTTCCGCGATGGGGTGTTTTCCCTTTGTGTAAACTACAAAATAAAATTATCTGCCAATTTTGTGCATATTATTTTTTAAAAATAAATGCAAAAATTTGCGGTTAAAATGAAAAGGGAAAACACTCCATTGCCCTATGCCCGCAATGCCTTCAGCGTGACACTTGGCTCCAATGTTTGGCCGGACCGCTGTGTTGCCTCTGTTGACACCCTTCTATAATTACTTTATTTTGCGACAAGATAAAGTTTTTATGCCTCGGGGTAACTTTGGCAACAGGCAGCCCGGCCACCCATCGGTGAACGCTGCTGATTGCAAGGTCCGACCTCGGAACTGACTGACGGTTACTGGGTTAGGTTAGGTTAGGTTAGGTTAGGTTAGGTTAGGTTAGGTTCCTCCCCGATCCCCCCCAATGGGTTCCCGGTTTGTCGTACCGGGGGGGCTCAGTACCCGTGGTAGCATGGAGCCACGGGGAAGCCAAGAGGAACCCGCGAGGGGGCGCTCCTGCGGTTTGCGCCAGCAGTGAGCGCCCACATTGGGGCGGCGGGGGAGTGGGAAGTTCTCCCCCCACCCGGGGAGGGGCGCTCCCGCGGGCTCGGCTTCGGCCTTGAGCCTGCTGGGATGCGCCCAATGGGGCGGCGGGGGAGTGGGAAGTTCTCTCCCTACCCGGGGTGGGGCTGCCGGGAGGGGAATGTTTCATTGCTCTCCCGGCGCTTCAGGCGGGGCCACACCGCCGTGGCTGTGGTTAGTGACCGGTCGCGGGGGAGAGGGAGTGTCGGTGCTTCGTTGCCGCTCTCCTTGTCCTCCGCGGCCGAGCGGTGCCGCACCACGTTTGCGGCGAGAGGTAAGCGGCGGAGCCTTACATCTTTTCCGTCGCTGGGAGCCGGTTTATCTGGCTCCCATGGGCCCACAGGCGATGGACTGCGTGGGAGTTCGCCGCCTCTCAATTGGCCCGAGGAGGTACGGCGCGTCCGTGAGTTCCGGGCGCGCCGACTTGGTGAGTGGGGGGGCGCTCAGACGTCCCCGAGGAGGGGCCGCTCCGGCGGCCAGCCGCGCCGGGGTTCGCGGTTGTATTTCCGTTCCCGTGTCCCCGGCAAAGGCGGTGGAGGTGGAACTCCGGAGGTTTTTTAGTGGGTAGGCACGTCACTCTGGCGTGGAGTCCCACATAACCCGACAGCCTCCCCCGCAGGCTGATGGGTATCCGTAACAGGGATCTTTCCTCCGTATAAAAAAAAAAAAAAAAAAAAAAAGGTTCCCCCCCGATGTGGTTCCCATCTTGTCGCGATGGGGGGGCTCAGTACCTGCGGTTGCCTCGGCCGCAGGGAAGCTAAGAGGAACCCATTGCCCGGGTTGAGGCTTAGGCCTCCCCGGGCCCGGCGGAGGCCATTCCTGGCGGGAATGGCTTGGCTGTGAGGGAAGGGGGTGACGACGACCTCCCTACCATCACAGCCGTGGTAGGGGTCGCGGGGGAAGAGGAGTGTCGGTGTTTCGTTGCCGCTCGCCCTATCCTCCGCGACCAAGCGCGGCCGTGGCGCTTGGCACGGCATCGGTGGGGCCGCAGGGGAAGAGGAGTGTCGGTGTTACGTTGCCGCTCTCCCTATCCCCTGCGGCCGGCTGTGTGGGCCCCGGTCGCCGTCAGGTGGACTGGGGCAGGGCCTGCTTCCGCAGGCCCCAAATTATGAGGGCTGGTTGGACGGTGGAAACGGGATTCCATCGTCCAACGGACAGCCCTCCGGAGTGGAAGGCAGGCGCGTGTGCGTGTCAGCGCGTCTGTCCTTGGGCCAAGAGGCCAAGGCGGCGGTTACTCCGGCCCCTCTGATTCAGCAGAGGGTGCCGTTAGGCCGTTGGCGAGCCGGGGCCGCTTAAGGAGCGGCCGGCCGCGCCGGGGCTGTGGAGCATGAAGAAGCACACGGTCCCGGCCGATAGCGGCTGAGAGGTGACACCGCGGAGTTTTTAGTGGTAACACCACATAACCTTACCGGTGTCCCGTAACCGGTAAGGTATCCGAAGGGATTTTCTCCGCGTCAAAAAAAAAAAAAAAAAGGTTAGGTTAGGTTCCCCCCCGATCCCCCCCGATGTGGTTCCCATCTTGTCGCGATGGGGGGGCTCAGTACCTGCGGTGGCCTCGGCCGCAGGGAAGCTAAGAGGAACCCATTGCCCGGGTTGAGGCTTAGGCCTCCCCGGGCCCGGCGGAGGCCATTCCTGGCGGGAATGGCCTGGCTGTGAGGGAAGGGGGTGACGACGACCTCCCTACCATCACAGCCGTGGTAGGGGTCGCGGGGGAAGAGGAGTGTCGGTGTTTCGTTGCCGCTCGCCCTATCCTCCGCGACCAAGCGCGGCCGTGGCGCTTGGCACGGCATCGGTGGGGCCGCAGGGGAAGAGGAGTGTCGGTGTTACGTTGCCGCTCTCCCTATCCCCTGCGGCCGGCTGTGTGGGCCCCGGTCGCCGTCAGGTGGACTGGGGCAGGGCCTGCTTCCGCAGGCCCCAAATTATGAGGGCTGGTTGGACGGTGGAAACGGGATTCCATCGTCCAACGGACAGCCCTCCGGAGTGGAAGGCAGGCGCGTGTGCGTGTCAGCGCGTCTGTCCTTGGGCCAAGAGGCCAAAGCGGCGGTCACTCCGGCCCCTCTGATTCAGCAGAGGGTGCCGTGAGGCCGTTGGCGATCCGGGGCCGCTTAAGTAGCGGCCGGCCGCGCCGGGGCTGTGGAGCATGAAGAAGCACACGGTCCCGGCCGATAGCGGCTGAGAGGTGACACCGCGGAGTTTTTAGTGGTAACACCACATAACCTTACCGGTGTCCCGTAACCGGTAAGGTATCCGAAGGGATTTTCTCCGCGTCAAAAAAAAAAAAAAAAAAGGTTAGGTTAGGTTAGGTTTTTTTTTTTTTTTTTTTTTTTTAATACTCCACCTCCAACATTATTGGAGTCTTTGTTTGCTGTCTACTCTTTCATACAATTTCTCGCATTTATGCCTCTCGTACTGTCATACCGCATACTTTCCTTTCATTCTTCTTCTATTATACATTTACGGGTGGGATGCCCGTCTAACTACTCTCTCTCTTTGTTTTTTAGGGAGTGTAACACAGGTATTTTTTCTTTATTTAAAACATTTCTTGTAACTTAATTATACATTTTGACATACTTATCTAAGTTAATTTTTAGTTTTTTACAATTAAAGTTTTTTATTTAGTATACCTAATTATCATTTTAAAATTTTAACAATTTTACTTAATTTGCAATTCAAATTTTTATACAATTAATTTTAAGTTCAATTCTTGTTTAAATAAAACTCAATGTTTCCCTACGAGCCAGTACATGTATACATACATATATATTTACGCATTGACTCACACATATAATATTATACATATATACACATATAAAGCCGAAAATATAGTACATTTTCTCTGCATATACTTGTCTATATGCACAAGTAAGCACTACAGTTACATTTCGTTTTATTTCCTAAGACTTGATAAGTTTAATAACATTATACTCTAATTTTGGTTACAGAGTAGTATTAGTACCTATAGAGACATACAAATCAGTTGACATTCTTAGCTCTCATAGTAACATTAAATTTTACAGCTAGTTTTTGCCTACTTTCCCGAATTTTTCCCCGGTCTCGAGTGAGGTTTTTCCACTGTTATCACTTTTATTGTAATTAAATATGAATTTTATCTTACAATATTATTCATATTTTGTTTATTGCTTAGGTGGAGTGGCATCATTTCCGCACTCGAGTTTCACACACACAACGTCCCTGTTCCTACCTATACCCCGTGTGTGGCTGGGCTGCGGCACCTTGCATCATTTTACACTTTTCATAACAATTTTAATTTTTTAAAGAAAAATAAATTGTATGACTACTGATATTTTTGGATTTCACAGCCCCACCACACACTAGGCATATAGCGTTTGCAAGGTCAGCAATACGCAGTTGCTGACCTTGCAATCGCATTCCACTTTTTCCTAATTTCGCATTCGCTGCTAAAGGCGTTGTGGCCCGTCTGCTCTCTTCCTGCTTTGGCGCAGTTACGACACGTCGGCTTTTCCCCCGCCTTGTGGGCAGCACATTCCGACCTCAAGTGTGGACCCCCACAGTGGCCACATGAGTCCTCCGCCTCGCTACAATACCGCTTGCTATGGCCATAAGCCAAGCAACGCGAGCATTGGACGAGGGGGGACTGATCGGCCACTCTGACGTGCTGGAGGTCCACACGGAGGGTCCCGGCGTCTACCGCCCTCCTCCATAGTGCCGGGGATGTGCTGACCACAATGTGGGATATTTGCGGATTTCGCGCCCGCTTCCGGTATTTTATTTGCAGGCGGTCATCCTCCTCGCCGAGACCGTGAAAAACTTCGGGGTTTTGCCTCCTCACCGCCCCGATGACGTCATCATCAGTATATCTGATGTTGACGCCCCAGAGGATGAGGAGCGGGTCCCTATTTTTCACGTCCTCGGCTGCGAGGCCCCCGCCTGCCCCCTCTATTCTGTGCCGCAATTTAGACCTCTCGGCCTCCGTCGCGCAGCTCAATATGACCTTCTGGTCCCTCGCCTTACGCACACGCTCTATGCGGATCCACCCCTCCTTGGCATCCACAGCCTCGCGTATTTTGTCGAGCACCTGCTCTCCCGTGTCGCACGCATCCTTGGATGTGACGACCAGGGACAGCAGGGCTCCCCGCTCGGCTACTTTTGCCTTGGCTGGGCGGGCCGCTGCGTCTGCGTAAGACAAGGGGCCAGACTGCTGCGTCACTAACTCCCTAATTTCCTCCAGCTTTCTCGCATTTTCGGCGATCAGCAGGGCCTGCTCTTCCATTTTTTTGGATAGGGCAAGCCCTGCCGACCGCTCGTCATGAATGGAGGTGATCCCAGTGGGGGAGGTTTGGGTGCGGACACACGGGTTATAACCGGGAGTTAAATTCCCGGTCTCGACATATTCGCCCAAGTCGCTTATAGTGTACGATATTGCTCGCAATTTTTCTTTTATCGAGTCTTTTATCGTATTTTTAAGGTTTCTTGCTGTTTCCAGCTCATCCTCTATCTCTTGCAAAAGGTCCTGACATTTAGTGCCCAGTTCATTCCTCATTTCGTCAGTTAACCTTTTTTTCCTGTCACAGGGGTGCACGTAAGGCGTAGCAATTGTTGCTTGTCCGAATTTCTTATACTGAGACGAGGGGGACACCCTGTGTATTTCATCGTTTTCGTCCGAATAGCTAAGACGTCGGGCAAATGTCACTGACTTAGGGGTCCTACCTATAGGCTTTGTAGCTGTTATTGGGGTCCTTTCGATAGGCATGTTGGAGGCTGCGTCAATAAATAAAATTAAATAAATAACTGTGCATACAATAAACTTAAAAAGACTGTTCCTTGGTCCTGTATAGGGGGCAAGGGTCGTAAAATTATGTTAAAATAAACAATAGTCAAATTACATTAGATTATAAATAATAATTAAGATTAAAACAAATTTACAATTAGATTCAATAAATAAATTAAATTAAATAAGCTAAAATTTTTTGGCCCTGTATAGAGGGGCCAAAGTCATTAAAATGTAAATTTGTAAAAGTTGTAAAAGAAAAGTCCACACTAAACTAAAATAATAAAAATAGCATACACTAGGTTATTATATAAGATAGAAAGGAAAAAGAAAAAGAATTTTTTTTTTTTTTTTTCCTTCTCCACCTACCACTCCTATTTGTAGAGCCTTAAAAGCTGTTACTGGTAGTGAAAACCCCAGGCATCTGCGACCCCTAGAACCGGAGATATGGTCTTTTGAATATTTTCAAGATGGCGGCCCAGGATATGCCTAGAATATTAGAAATGATTTATCTCCGGAATGGTTTGTCGCAGATACCTGGTGTTTGGACTTTTCTGACTCGCCCTGACGCCCTCTACCTAGATCTATAGTCAGAATAGGCAAAAAAGTTCAATGATCTGATTAGATTTTTAACATATGCGAGGGCTAGAAAACACGTTACCACACTCTCCCAAGAAAACCGCGGCTCGCTACGACCTATGGGGCCGGAGTTATGCGCAGTCAAAGTTTTTCAAAATGGCCGCCAAGATGGCGGCGATTTTTAAAACGTCGTTTTCTCCGGATCCAGAGATCGCAGACCACTCGAGTTTGGTATCTCCGAAATCGGGCTGACGTCAGCTATGTGCTGGTGTGGTCACTGAAACGATTTTCAGCACCTTTCAGGAGTTTCAAAATTTTTTACTGAAAATTGTATAACTTTTTTATTTGCAACCCGATTTCAGAAATTCCGGCGGTTATCGATAGCTTTTACCAACGTGCTTCTTACGAGAACTTAAAATTTTAAAATTTTTAATAAATAACAGTTTTAATAATAAAAAACAAAAATGCAGGTTTTTTGAAAATAAAATCTAAAATACTTAATCTAAATTTTTTCTGTCTATTGCAGGTCGAAGCAGCCGTCAGCTTCCTGCGTCCCAAGTTGCCAAATCCCACGCGTCTCAAGATGCGTAGGAGTTATAGGTGAATGAATTTTTATTTTTTAAAATGTAATATTTCCGTACCAGTGTCAGATAAAATTCTGTTTGAAGTGCCTGCTTAGTCCTTAAGTGATGGCGCTTCCAGTGATGCTCCCACACTCCACGGCGCAACTCTCCTTCACCAACCACGCCGCCACGTGGTTTTTATTTTTTTGGCTCCTGGGCCTCGAGGGGTGGCGGGAAAAATCCAAAAGAGGTGCCGGGGTGTAGCTCTCGACGGGGCCTTCACGGGGATACCATAAAACGTATAGGTCGTCGATTTAGATTCGGCGCCGCACGCACTTGAAGTTTGAATTTTTCGTGAAATTTCACTATATTGCACTTTTCACTGTCACAATTGTCAAATCGCGTTGGGAGGCACTCGGATTAAACTCGGGCGTCACTTTCCGCGTCTGCCGGTGTATCGCACGTGTAGATCCAACGTAAAAAACCCACTTTTTCGAATTTTTTGCTGCGGAGCGTCGTAAAAACGTGGTGTTCTCGGGCTCTGACAGCTCGCAACTGCGGTTAGGTTAGGTTAGGTTAGGTTAGGTTAGGTTAGGTTAGGTTAGGTTCCCCCCCCCCCCGATGTGGTTCCCATCTTGTCGCGATGGGGGGGCTCAGTACCTGCGGTTGCCTCGGCCGCAGGGAAGCTAAGAGGAACCCATTGCCCGGGTTGAGGCTTAGGCCTCCCCGGGCCCGGCGGAGGCCATTCCTGGCGGGAATGGCCTGGCTGTGAGGGAAGGGGGGTGACGACGACCCCCCTACCATCACAGCCGTGGTAGGGGTCGCGGGGGAAGAGGAGTGTCGGTGTGTCGTTGCCGCTCGCCCTATCCTCCGCGACCAAGCGCGGCCGTGGCGCTTGGCACGGCATCGGTGGGGCCGCAGGGGAAGAGGAGTGTCGGTGTTACGTTGCCGTTCTCCCTATCCCCTGGGGCCGGCTGTGTGGGCCCCGGTCGCCGTCAGGTGGGGGGGTGACTGGGGCAGGGCCTGCTTCCGCAGGCCCCAAATTATGAGGGCTGGTTGGACGGTGGAAACGGGATTCCATCGTCCAACGGACAGCCCTCCGGAGTGGAAGGCAGGCGCGTGTGCGTGTCAGCGCGTCTGTCCTTGGGCCAAGAGGCCAAGGCGGCGGTTACTCCGGCCCCTCTGATCCAGCAGAGGGTGCCGTGAGGCCGTTGGCGATCCGGGGCCGCTTAAGTAGCGGCCGGCCGCGCCGGGACTGTGGAGCATGAAGAAGCACACGGTCCCGGCCGATAGCGGCTGAGAGGTGACACCGCGGAGTTTTTAGTGGTAACACCACATAACCTTACCGGTGTCCCGTAACCGGTAAGGTATCCGAAGGGATTTTCTCCGCGTCAAAAAAAAAAAAAAAAAAAAAAAAAAAAGGTTAGGTTCCCCCCCGATGTGGTTCCCATCTTGTCGCGATGGGGGGGCTCAGTACCTGCGGTTGCCTCGGCCGCAGGGAAGCTAAGAGGAACCCATTGCCCGGGTTGAGGCTTAGGCCTCCCCGGGCCTGGCGGAGGCCATTCC
>OY743125.1:0-15000 GCA_963555685.1 Acrobasis consociella | reverse complement strand
TTTTTTTTTAAATTAATTTACACTACATTACACTTGTGTTGTTGTCACGAGTTCCAGCAGACCAGTTCCCCTTGGCAGCACCCGTTCACGAGTTGACGCACGAGTCAGCCATCGTCGGGCTCAACCATATTGGAGGGAACCCGTCGACCCGACCCGTGACGCCACTGCCATATTGAACATTTTTAGTGAGCATGACTGCTTGAACTCGTGGTACAATTTGTTTGTCAAAGAGAAAGAAAAAAGAGAAAACTACTTATATTATTAAAATAAGCTTATGTTACTAATTACACATTGTTACAATACTTACTATTACACTACATTTATGTTACTTATTACAATTCATAATATTTGTCATATATTTGTCGTCACTTTGTTTTTTTTTTATTTTTTATTTTTTTATTTTACATCTTCATGCCTCCGGCCTCTTCCGAAAGTAGTCCTTTTTTTTTTTTTTTTTTTTTTTTTTTTTTTCCGTGCATCGATCATGGTCGGTTTGCTTCCCCCGGTCCCGTCATGATCGAGATGATCGCGTCGTCACCGTTCCAAATTGCCATTTTGAGATTGTAGTCCCTGATGGTCTCATCGGTTGCTCTCTCTGCTCGTAGAATGAGACGTGCTATTGCATCATCTTTAGTATTGTCTACATAATAGACACAGGTCTTTGTGTGTCTAGAGAGAGCAACTACCGCATGAGGGACGCTCTGTGGCAGCATTGATGTTTTGGTTGTGGTACGTACAATTATCACCGTCTCCCACGTGAGTCCCTGCGCTTCGTGAATAGTGAGGACACGCGATCCCGAGTCGGCCCCGTATCCCTGGCTGATCAGGAATTCCTTTTCCGCCTGGGTGTGGGTCAGATACAGGGTGTTCTCCATTTTCGGGATTTCCGCTCCCCTGTACTCCTTCAGTGACAAGGAACGCGTTTGACGTTTGGCCGAATATATGCCACTGTAGACTTCGTTGAGAGCATACGCCACGTCTTGTGGATTCCTGTACGTACACAACAGGTGCTTCGTTATTGGTGTTATTTTGTACGGCCTGCAGTACTCCAGAGAGAACAGGTTTTGGCGGTCTATATACGGAAGCTGGTTGTTGTCACCAATCAGAAGAGTTTCGTCGACTCCTGCGATCTGAGTGGCCATCACTATTGCGCCGAAGTGATTCATGAGGGCTTCGTCCACCACAAGGCGTGTACACGAGTCGTCATCACTCACTCCGTTCACCAGCAGCGACGCCATGGTCCGAACTCGCTTTCTCGCTCGTTCTTCCCCGATCCGCGGTGCCAACTTTTCTCTTAAGTCTTTGGTTGCTTCCCTGGTGGATGTCACGATGAGGTCTTTGTCCGCGTCAACCTGAGCGATCACCCATGTGGTCTTCCCACATCCCGGCACACCGTTCACCCAGGCAAAGGCTGGGACCGTCAGTCGCTCCAGGATTCTACCTTCCGACAGGTCTCCGAATATGGTTTTTGCCATCTCGAGGATTCTGTCTTCCAGCATTACCCTGGTGCACTTGGCGACTACTACCCTGGAGTCCTTGGGCGGGGTTATTGCCCGGATGAGTTCCTCTTGTCCCGGCTGGCTGTTCTCGAGTTGAATGAAGCCTTCTGAGGCACAGTACGCCGCCATATACTGCCCCGACACGCGGCCGTGTAAAACACGTCGCGTGTCGAGGTCATATACTGCAGCTTCCGCCTCTTTCAGCTTTACTTCTAGCAATTTCAGGTTTCCACGCTCGTAAGTCCGCAGTATGGTGCTGCAGAGGTCTTTAATGACTTTTTGCGTGGCTACCGTCATCGCCAGGAACTCTCGGAGAGCATTGGACATGTGATCTTTCTGGTTGTTTGCGTTTTTTAGTTGGGGTGGGGTCACATTTCCCATATCCGCTCTAGTTCTTTTTGAGGTCTGCTGACTCTCTTGGCGGGATGTCGATGGGGCCGTGAACCTCTCAACTGCCTCTTCCTGTGCCCTGATCTCTCTGAGCTTTCGAGCTTTCTTCATCACCGGGCTTGAGATTGCCCCTACCATCCGGTTTAGGAGCGAGATAACCGTGGACTTCTTCCTATCTTCGTCCCGATTTGTAGCCCTCTGCCTCGACTGGTGACTCTCCTCTTCGAGTGCCTGCTGCAGCCTCTCCGACCCGCTGGTGTCCCGGTTTTGAATCGGATACAAGCAGCGGTCCGTAGAGACTGTCGTAGCGCAATGGTCGCGTCTCAAGAGATAACCTAGGTCTTGACCACGGTTCTCGTATACCACAACCTCGTGATGTTTTGAGGCTTTAAGGGCTCCCAGGTAATCCCGAGTTTCACCCGTGTGATAAGATACCACCATTGCGTCTATGCTAATCACTCTTGGAGTATCCCCCGGCTCTCGCTCTCCCATTGCAGTCAACATCTTGCATACCTGTTGATATGCAGTGAATTCGTCCTCGGGGACGAACAGCGCGATGGTCTTGTTTTTCCTTCGCACTATTCGGCACCGTTGACCCTCCACCGCCACCACAGGCAGTTCGTTGTAGGCCTTTCGACGCATTGATGTTTTACTTGTGCTGCCATTCAATAGAAGACCGAGTCCCGGCGAGATATAGACGTTTGTCTTTGCCCTGTCGTTGCAGAAAGCCACTCCCACTCTTTCCAAGTTGTTGTTCATGAACATGGCAACGCCTCGAATCCGGAGTCCAGGCTTTCCCTTTTCACCGTGGTTAAGGAGCGTGTTAGTGTGTTGTTTTGGTTTGATATGTTGTGGTGTCTGTGTCTGTGTCTGTGTCTGTGATTGCGTTGGTGCGGCGTTTGTGTTGTGGGGTGTCGCAGGCAGTGTTTTGTGTCGCTTTATTGCGATGGCAGCTACTTCCTCGATGTATTTGAGGAAGTGATTCCTCGTGTTTTTATTTTGCAGCAATTCCCCTAATGCTTCTTTTTGCAATTTGGTTTCACAGATGCACTCCAAGTTGTAGCGGACGGTCTGAAACCTCGGACATTCGAGCAATAAGTGCCATACCGACTCGCTGACATTCGGGTCGCACTCACAACCAGGGTTGTCTTTCAACATAAACCGGTGTAAGTACTCTCCGAAACCGCCATGACCCGTCAGGATTTGTATTTGCAGGTGGTTTAGTCTCGTTTCTCGCACTAGACTGTAAGCTTTTCTTACATTAGGGAGAAACGTCCTTGTAGTCGCACCTTGGGAGGCAGTTTCAAATCTGTCCTGCCATCTGGCGATAGATTCCTCCCTGATCTTCTTCCTGACGTGTGACAACGGGACTTCTGCGTAGTCGGGTGAAGGGGTCTCTTTTGAGGCTCCCTCTTTGGCAAGCTCGTCCGCCCTTTCGTTTCCTTCCGTTCCCACATGAGCCCTGAGCCAGAACAGGCGTACCCGTCTCCCTTGTGACTGTATTTCCGCTATGCTCTCTTTGATGATTTTGGCCAGAGGATGGCTGAGCCTCGGGCTACACAACAGTTCTAATGACGATCTTGAGTCACTCAGTATGTTGACTGTTGCCTCTTCGCTATCCTTTGCTCTGGTCACTGCTCTGTGGAGTGCATATAGCTCTGACTGGAATACAGTACACGTGGGGTCTAGGCTGAAGATTTCATGTCGTGTCTCCTTCCCGTTTTCCCACCACGTGAGTGCCGCTCCCACCTTACCCTCCATCTTGCTGCCATCAGTGTAAACCTGTGGGCCAGCAATCTGAAGGGCAACCTGGGTGGCCTCCGTCATATCCTCGAGGAGATTGTACTCAAGTCGGAGTTGAGTGGCCGGGTGCGGTAGCTCCCCAGCTTTTACTATTCCCTCGAGTCTACGGTTTGGTGGCAGGTAGTCGGTGGAGATCCCTTTCTTCGCCTCGTATAGGGACGCAACTTCCCGGATTCTGAGATCCAATGGGAGAATTCCCGCAAGGATCAGTACTGCGTTCAATGATGTTGTTCTGTACGCTTTACTGATCCTTTGCGCGAAACCCCTCTGGAGTGTGTCTAGTGCCTTTCTGTTTGTTAGTAGCTCAGATGCTTTCGCCCATGCAGACGCTCCATACGTGATTATGGGCTCGATGACTGCGACATAGATAGTTCTGATAATTTCTCCGTTAAGTCCCCAGGAGACTCTCGCCGCGCATGTTAGCTGTTTGTAAATGCTGGTTGCTTTAGTACAGATGTTACGTACGTGCGAGTTGAAATTGAGTCTCCTGTCAATGGTGAGACCGAGGAGTTTGATCTCATCAACAAGCTCTAGTGTGGTTCCAGACATGGTTAATTGGGGAGGTGTGTATTTAATTTTCTTTGTCAGCAGCATTGCTTGTGTCTTTTGTGCTGCGAAGTTGAGCTTGTTCTCTTTCCCCCATCCTACTGTTACCTCCAGTACCCTGTTGATGCGATCCTCCATCCCCTCTATGGACTCCCCGGAGAATACCAGAACCCCGTCGTCCGCAAATGCCTGACAGTAGACCTCTTCGGCCGATAGTCTTTGCAAGAGGGGATCCAAGATGATGTTCCAGAATGTAGGGCCCCCTATCGAGCCTTGCACACATCCCTTTGTGGTGTCCCTGTCACTTGTTTCTCCTGCATAGTTAACGACTATTTTTCGATTTTCGAGGTATGATTCCACCATCAAGTAAAGGTTTTTAGGGCAGCCTCTGAGTCTGAGTTGGTTCTTTAGAGCCGGCCACCACGCGTTATCGAAGGCTCCCTCTATGTCCAGTGAGACTATTATTACGGAACGTCCTTCCTCCCTTTCCGCGTTAACATGTCTCAGTAGGTCATACAGGGCGTCCTCTGTACCGCGCTGCGGCAAGAAACCGTACTGCTTTGGACTGAGAGTGGGGAGTAGGTGCCATTGTAGTCTTCTAACAAAAAGTTTCTCTAACGTTTTCCCTAGCACTGATAGCAGGCCTATAGGGCGATAGGATTTTGGGCTGGTGTAATCATCTTTGCCCGGTTTGTTAAGAATGACTACGGGGGCGATTTTCCACTGCTTCGGGAAGTAAGAGATGGCCAGGCATTTGTTAGCAATGGCCATAAATACATCCCGTGCGCAGCGAATTGCCCTGGCACAGATGTCCGAGGTGAACCCATCCGGTCCTGGCGCCTTCTTGGGGTTTTGCTCTTGTAGCACTGCCTCCAGTTCGGCCTCCGTAAACGGTGGGTCATCCTCTTTCAATTCTCCTAATCTCTCTTTGGGTATGTTCTCCACAAGACTGCGGAGTTGCGTATGGTGTGGAGTATCAGTTTCCACCGTGTCCTCGGGGTAGAAAGTATTTGCTAAGAGGTCGGCGGACTGCTTAGGATTTAGCGTTTTTCCGTCCAACCCCCTCAGCAGTACGTCGTCTTTCCCACCAGATGTTTTCCTTAGGACACGGTAAATACCATCCCACATGCTCTCTTTCTCCTGTCTTGTGCAGAACTCCTTCCAGCTCCGAGTTTGGGCCTCAGCTGACTGCTTGGCGTATAGCGCCTTGGCCTCATTATACTCTTGCAGCACTTGTTTCCTCCGATGGGGAGCAGCGTTTCTTATCCTCCTCTTCTTTCTTAGGAGGTCTTTCTTTAGCTGGCTTATTTCCTCCGACCACCAGGGAAGGACGGTGCCCTTGCGCCTCTTGCCTATCTTCGGGATTGCCCTGTCGCATGCTTCCCGTATAGCTGTAGTGTAGGCTTCAGTTAGGGTCTCCAGTTCCTCACCGGTCTCTATCGCCTCGATTCTGTCGGGTGTAATGTTCTTCTCTGTCAGCGAAGACAGGAGGGTTTCGTCGAACGTCGACCAATCTGCCTTTTTGGTATTATACCTCCTAGTTGTGGGGGCCTCCACAGACTGTGGCCGCTCCCCCAGCTCCAGTGTGCAGGTGATGGCGTTGTGGTCTGATGTGATCAACGTTCTATCTACTTTCCAATCCTTAATCTTCCCCAGCAAGGAAGAACTGCAGGCTGTGACATCCACAATACTGGAGCACAGCTTGTTGTCCCGCCATACTTCAAAGGTCGGTGTGTTTCCGGTGTTTAGGACATGGTACTCCATCTCGTTTATGAAGGCGTAGTATTCCGTCCCTCTTGGGTCTTCGGAAACGCTTCCCCACCAGTAGCTCCATGCGTTCACGTCTCCCGCTAGTAAGGTGTTAGGTGTGTTGAGCGTTTGGCATACTGCCTTGGTGCGTTCTATGTAGGGCCCTATGTCAGCGTCCCCGTCGAAGTAGACCGAGACCACTCCAAGTCTAAAGCTTCCTGCCTCCAGTATGACTGCCGACTCGGTTTCAGATACCAGTTGTGGGTCATGTATGACCCTAAACTGGTCTCCGAAAACGATTATAGCTGCCTTAACTGGGTTGCGGCTGTGGATATTCTGAGTGCACTGGATCACTCTAGTGCCGGGGTATTGCTTAACACTGCCACTAGTTCCTGTGTAAGGTTCTTGCACCAGTGCTATCGCAATTCCCCTGTCCTCAGCTAGCTTCTGTAGCTCAGCCATAGCTTGCTTGGAGCGCTGGAGATTACACTGAATAATCCCCAGTCTTACCCCTCCTCTTCTGACGGGGCCGCCGGGACTCTCATTATCTTGGCTGCCCTTAGCAGTATCTTATCTTGGAACGCGCTAATCTGTCCCACGCTAGGCGTTGCGGGCATTCATCACTGAATGCCATATGTGGGAAGATGTCCTGCTCTTTACTGTCCTTGCAATTTTTGCATTTTTGCGGTCCATTCTCCTGCCTGGTTCGGCATTCTTGCTAGGAGTGGGCCCCACTGCAATAATTGCAGTATTGGGATGACTCCCGGCACAATGTCTTGGTGTGCCCGAAACCTAGGCACTTGGCACATTGGACAAGGGGGGACTGGTCCTCAACTTCTCTCCTGTGGATACTGACGTAGACCCGTCCCGCCTCGAGCATGCGTTTGTGGAGGACTGGTGACACCTCCAGGACAGTATGGCATTGTAGCGGATTCCTTGCTCGCTTCCTGTATCTTACTTTAAGAGAGGATTCGTCGCCAGTCAAGTCTTCAAACATTTTTTCGTTTTGTGACTTTATGGTTCCGACAATCTCCTCATCCTTCAAGTAAGCCATTACATTCTTTATCCTTACTAGTGGGTTCATCGGTTTTGCTTCGTGTGCATGTAAGTTTTTATTTTTGTCAATTTGATTTTTGATTTTGTTTATTTCTTCTTTGTTCTCGCAGCTCAGCAGGACTTTGCTATTGCGTGCCTTCCGCACCCTATCCACTTTTACGCCGGTATTTTTGAAGTCCAGCGCTTCCGTGATTTGTTCCAACACTTTGTCCCCGGTCTTGTTGGGGTCAGTGCTGGAGATGATCAGTGTGTGGTTCGGTTGCTTAGGTGGAGCGGTCTTGACCACCGAGGCGTACGTTTTCCCGAGCTGCGAGATTGTTAGTATGGGTGCTGCTGTTTTGCCCATTTTGAATGAAGAGTTGTACCACTCCATTTTCTTACTTAGTTCTCGGGACGTCGATGCCATCTCCGCCACTTCCGCCCGTATCGGGTTCAAGATGCTCTCGATCTGGGCGGGTTAGGTTAGGTTAGGTTAGGTTAGGTTAGGTTTTTTTTTTTTTTTTTTTTTTTTTCTCCACCTCCAACATTATTGGAGTCTTTGTTTGCTATCTACTCTTTCATACAAGTTCTCGCATTTATGCCTCTCGTACTATCATTCCTCATTCTACCAAGTTCATTCATCACCTTGTACTCTGCTCACGGGTGGGACTCCCGTCTGTCTACTTTCTTTAATGACTTTCTACTTTTCATTTTCTATCTTTATTTTTAATACGTCGTTGGGGTTTTAGGGAAAATAAATTATACATTTTGTCTCATATTAATATACAGTTTCACAGTAACAGGTGCTAGACAATATTTATGAATTTACAATTTTTAACATTTTCTTCTATAAATTACTACTGTTTTATATTTGGTCAACATTTTTAAATCTTATTACATCTTTTATTACTTATTTACATTTTCAATATTTTCTATGTTTATATGTTTCAGTATTAAATAACTTAATAGAGTAAATCTGCTATATAATAATATATTTATATACTAGGTTCTTATTTAGTGTACAATTTTTGACTTACATAATGAAGTATTTCTCTTCACGTTTACTTATTTTTAATTGTTTACTTAAAATAAAGTGATTATTTTATTATAATACACTTTTATTTCCAGTTTTGAGAAGAGAAAATACCTTTTCACCTGTGGGTCACAATACCTTCACCGTCGACTGTGCATGCACACAGAACGTGGCCAAGTCGTGGTGCCCCGCTCAGTTTCTGCCTATTAGTCATAACAATCATACTTTTATATAAAAGTGGTATCGATGAGCTAAGGGTGCGGGGAACCCACGACCAAATCACGCGCCAGTGGGTCTGCGCTGATTGCAAGGTCAGAAATACGCAGTTGCCGACCTTGCAATCGCGTCCCACTTCCTTCTCAATGCACAGTCCCCGCTGAAGGCATTGTGATCCGTTTTGTCTGTTCCCGCCTTTTTACAATTGCGGCAGGATGCCGTGGTGCCAACTTTGTAGTCAGCACATTCCGATTTTAGGTGTGGACCTCCGCAGTGGCTGCACGAGTCCACCTCCTCGTTGCAGTACCTCCTGCTATGGCCGTAGGCCAGGCAGCGAGAGCACTGCACGAGGGGGGACTGGTCGGCTACCCTAACGTGCTGGAGGTCCACGCGGAGGGTCCCGGCATCAACTGCCCTCCTCCATATCTTCGGTGCTGCGCTGACCACAATATGGTGCACCTGCGGATTTCGCGCCCGCTTTTTATACTTTACTTGCAAGCGGTCCTCCTCCCCGCCGAGGCCGTGAAAAACTTCGGGGTTTTGCCTCCTCACCGCCCCAATGACGTCATCATCAGTGTATCTGATGTTGACGCCCCAGAGGATGAGGAGCGGATCCTTGTTTTTCACGTCCTCGACAGCGAGGCCCCCGCCTGCCCCCTCGATTCTTTGCCGCAACTTAACTCTCTCCGCCTCTGTCGCGCAACTCATAATGACCTTCTGGTCCTTCGCCTTACGCACACGCTCTATGCGGATCCACCCCTCCTTGGCGTCTACAGCCTCGCGTATCTTGTCGAGCACCTGCTCTCCCGTGTCGCTCACATCCTTGGATGTGACGACCAGGGACAGCAGGGCTCCCCGCTCGGCTGCTTTTGCCTTGGGTGGGCGGGCCGCTACGTCTGCGTAAGACGAGGTACCAGACTGCTGCAGCGTCATCAACTCCCTGATCTCCTCCAGCTTCCTCGCATTTTCTGCGATCAGCAGGGCCTGCTCATCCATTTTTTTGGATAGGGCAAGCCCTGCCGACCGCTCGTCATGAATGGAGGTGTTCCCAGTGGGGGAGGTTTGGGTGCGGACACACGGGTTATAACCGGGAGTTAAATTCACGGTCTCGACATATTCGCCCAAGTCGCTTATAGTGTACGATATTGCTCGCAATTTTTCTTTTATCGAGTCTTTTATCGTATTTTTAAGGTTTCTTGCTGTTTCCAGCTCGTCCTCTATCTCTTGCAAAAGGTCCTGACATTTAGTGCCCAGTTCATTCCTCATTTCGTCAGTTAACCTTTTTTTCCTGTCACAGGGGTGCACGTAAGGCGTAGCAATTGTTGCTTGTCCGAATTTCTTATACTGAGACGAGGGGGACACCCTGTGTATTTCATCGTTTTCGTCCGAATAACTAAGACGTCGGGCAAATGTCACTGACTTAGGGGTCCTACCTATAGGCTTTGTAGCTGTTATTGGGGTCCTTTCGATAGGCATGTTGGAGGCTGCGTCAATAAATAAAATTAAATAAATAACTGTGCATACAATAAACTTAAAATACTGTTCCTTGGTCCTGTATAGGGGGCAAGGGTCGTAAAATTATGTTAAAATAAACAATAGTCAAATTAAATTATATTATAAATAATAATTAAGTTTAAAACAAATTTACAATTAGATACAATAAATAACTTAAATTAAATAAGCTAAAATTTTTTGGCCCTGTATAGAGGGGCCAAAGTCATTAAAATGTAAATTTGTAAAAGTTGTAAAAGAAAAGTCCACACTAAACTAAAATAATAAAAATAGGATACACTAGGTTATTATATAAGATAGAAAGGAAAAAGAAAAAGATTTTTTTTTTTTTTTTTTTTTTTTTTTTCCTTCTCCACCTACCACTCCTATTTGTAGAGCCTTAAAAGCTGTTACTGGTAGTGAAAACCCCAGGCATCTGCGACCCCTAGAACCGGAGATATGGTCTTTTGAATATTTTCAAGATGGCGGCCCAGGATATGCCTAGAATATTAGAAATGATTTATCTCCGGAATGGTTTGTCGCAGATACCTGGTGTTTGGACTTTTCTGACTCGCCCTGACGCCCTCTACCTAGATCTATAGTCAGAATAGGCAAAAAAGTTCAATGATCTGATTAGATTTTTAACATATGCGAGGGCTAGAAAACACGTTACCACACTCTCCCAAGAAAACCGCGGCTCGCTACGACCTATGGGGCCGGAGTTATGCGCAGTCAAAATTTTTCAAAATGGCCGCCAAGATGGCGGCGATTTTTAAAACGTCGTTTTCTCCGGATCCAGAGATCGCAGACCACTCGAGTTTGGTATCTCCGAAATCGGGCTAACGTCAGCTATGTGCTGGTGTGGTCACTGAAACGATTTTCAGCACCTTTCAGGAGTTTCAAAATTTTTTACTGAAAATTGTGTAACTTTTTTATTTGCAACCCGATTTCAGAAATTCCGGCGGTTATCGATAGCTTTTACCAACGTGCTTCTTACGAGAACTTAAAATTTTAAAATTTTTAATAAATAACAGTTTTAATAATAAAAAACAAAAATGTAGGTTTTTTGAAAATAAAATCTAAAATACTTAATTTAAATTTTTTCTGTCTATTGCAGGTCGAAGCAGCCGTCAGCTTCCTGCGTCCCAAGTTGCCAAATCCCACGCGTCTCAAGATGCGTAGGAGTTATAGGTGAATGAATTTTTATTTTTTAAAATGTAATATTTCCGTACCAGTGTCAGATAAAATTCTGTTTGAAGTGCCTGCTGAGTCCTTAAGTGATGGTGCTTCCAGTGATGCTCCCACACTCCACGGCGCAACTCTCCTTCACCGACCACGCCGCCACGTGGTTTTTATTTTTTTGGCTCCTGGGCCTCGGGGGGTGGCGGGAAAAATCCAAAAGAGGTGCCGGGGTGTAGCTCTCGACGGGGCCTTCACGGGGATACCATAAAACGTATAGGTCGTCGATTTAGATTCGGCGCCGCACGCACTTGAAGTTTGAATTTTTCGTAAAATTTCACTATATTGCACTTTTCACTGTCACAATTGTCAAATTGCGTTGGGAGGCACTCGGATTCAACTCGGGCGTCACTTTCCGCGTCTGCCGGTGTATCGCACGTGTAGATCCGACGTAAAAAACCCACTTTTTCGAATTTTTTGCTGCGGAGCGTCGTAAAAACGTGGTGTTCTCGGGCTCTGACAGCTCGCAACTGGGTTAGGTTAGGTTAGGTTTTTTTTTTTTTTTTTTTTTTTTTTTTTTTTTTTTTTTTTTTTTTTTTTTTTTTTATACTACAACCTCCAACGTGATTGGAGTCTATATCTGCTCTAAATCTTTCATACCAGTTCTCACTTTCATGCCTCTCGTACTTTCATTCATCATACTGTCCAAGTTCATACATCACCTTTTGTGCTTCATACGGGTGGGACTCCCGTATATCTAATATAACTATTAACTATTTTGATTCTTTATTTTTCAGTTTTCAGGTTGGGAATTTAGGAGCAGGTAGGTACTACACAACATTTTCTTCTATTTGCAATTTTACATTTAGTTTCTTTTATACATATGATTTTTGCAACAATTTTAGTACATATAAATCTTAATGATTATATATTTTTTCATTACATTGTTTTAATTTCCTAATTACAGTTACAATTATTTACAACAATTTTGTGTTCTATTTAATTTTATACATGTATTTATTGCAGAATTTATTAGTATCTAAAAATCTTATATTAATAAATATTATTTGTTTATTTCAGATTACAATTTTATTATTACACTATATTATAATTGTTGCCTGATAGGGAATAGGGTTATTCTTTAATGCTCATTGTGTGTACATCTGTTTTGCACAATAGGGTGTTTCATTCCTATTTTGCTATTTTTGTTTTTTACATAAATAAAGTTATTATTGTATAATAATAGACTTTTATTTCACATTTTTGGAAAGGAAAACACCCCACAGATGCATCACAATGTCTTCACCGCCGACTGCGCTTTTGCACAGTACGCGGCCGTGTCGTGATGCCCCGTTCATTTTTAACCTGTAATATTCATATCTATCTGTCTTTTAAATAAAAGAGGTATAGAATGAACTAGGGCGCGGGGTACCACGACCAGGCCACGCACCAGTGGGTCTGCGCTGATTGCAAGGTCAGGAATACGCTGTTGCTGACCTTGCAATCGCGTCCCATTTCTGCCTTACTGCACAGTCACCGCTGAAGGCATTGTGATCTGTCCTACCTAGTCCTGCCTTTCCACAATTGCGGCAGGAGGCCGCGGTGCCAGCCTTGTGGTCAGTGCATGCCGACTTTAGGTGTGGGCCTCCGCAGTGACTGCATGAGTCCGCCTCCTCGCTGCAGTACTTCCTGCTGTGGCCATAGGCCAGACAGCGAGAGCACTGCACGAGGGGGGACTGGTCGGCCACCCTTACGTGCTGGAGGTCCACACGGAGGGTTCCGGCAGCAACTGCCCTCCTCCATATGGCCGGCGATGCGCTGACCACAATATGGTGAAAGTGCGGGCTCCGCGCCTTCTTCTTATATTTAATTTGCAGGCGGCCTTCCTCCCCCTCGAGGCCGTGAAAAACTTCCGGGTTCTGCCTCCTCACCGCTCCGATGACGTCATCGTCAGTATGTTTGACGCTGACGCCCCAGAGGATAAGGAGCGGGTCCCTATTTTTCACGACCTCGACGGTGAGGTTTTTGCCTGCCCCGGTTAGGTTAGGTTAGGTTAGGTTAGGTTAGGTTAGGTTAGGTTAGGTTAGGTTAGGTTAGGTTAGGTTAGGTTAGGTTTTTTTTTTTTTTTTTTTTTTTTTTTTTTTAATTCTAGTACCTCCAACTGTATCGGAGACTGTGCTCACTTGGCTATTATTTTAATCTTATTCTATAATTTTCTTCTCGCATATAAACTTATTTCTAAATTATCCTTCTTATTTTATCTCTTCGTATTTTATACCTTTACGGGTGGGACTCCCGTCTACTACTGCTTTTCTAACTTAATTAACTTATCAATACTTCCACCTTATACTATACGATCTTACTGGGGGTATTACATATGTCACTTGTTTATTATATTTATCTGTTTTAGATCTCACATTTTTTTTTTTTTTTTTTTTTTTTTTTTTTTTTTTTTTTTTTTTTTTTTTTTCCATCCTTATTATATAACGTAGTAAGTTAATTGCTGGTTATTACTATACTAATTTAACACTATCTTAACGTATGCTGTTCAATAATATGTCACAATATTACGACATCATACTTTATCACTATGTCGTTTGTTCACAGTTCTTATTAATTTTAAACAGTATTCTACAAAGCTATGGTTATTTTTGTTGGCTATAAGGATTGGTAGATTTGCTTTACTTATTTTTAGATCTAGGCTTATTTCGATGTCCTGTCTTTGTTTTAGGAAGACCGGGCATTCCGTGAGGATGTGGCAGACAGTTTCGTGCGAGTCAGGGTCGCATATGCACGCCGGTGAGTTTTTCAATTTAAAACGATGTAGATATTCCGCGAAACCTCCGTGTCCGGTCAGCAGCTGTGCCAATGGGTTCGTCAAGTGCATTCTGCGTGTTGTTTTATATGCTTTGGACGCCACCGGAAAGAACAGCTTGGTGGTCCCAGCTGTTTCGCCCGTTCCGTACCTACTGTCCCATTCGCGCAGCGACTCCGCACGAATCCCCTGTCTTACATAGGATATAGGGCACAGATCGTAATTAGGTTTTCTTTTGGAATCCACAGCAGCCTCTTTAGCCAGCACGTCAGCTCTCTCATTCCCCTCCAGCCCCGCGTGAGCTTTTATCCAAAACAATGCTATTCTTTTGCTTTGTAGAATATGTTTTATATTCTGTTTTGCTTCAACCGCCAGGGGGTGGAGAGATGCGAGGTTTGTGACAGTTTGAAGTGCTGACATTGAGTCGCTGTAGATTCCAAAAGATTCCGCCTTGTGCTTCCTCGCTCTCCTAGTAGCTTCGCATATCGCCAGCAGCTCGGCCTGGTAAACGGTGCTATATGACGGCAGACAAAGTTTGACGGCCTTGGTTTCCACCCCACCACTCCACATGGAGAGTGCGGCGCCAACCCTGCCGTCAATCTTGCTGCCGTCGGTGTATATTTTGAGAGCAAAGTCACTATGTGCATCCACCTGTTCTTGGTTTACCAGGCTGGTGAACTGCAGGTCGATATGTTCCGCTGGATGGGGAGCTTCGATCGCGGATTCCATACGTTCCACCTCCCTGTCCCCCAGACCCGGTAGAGGCGCCCCCCTCTTAATCCCATATAGCGAAGCAGCTTCGCGTACACGAAGATCAAGGGGGAGCAAACCCGCTAACACCAGGACTGAGTTAAGGGAGGCCGTACGGTATGCTCTAGATATTTTCTGGGCGAAGCCACGCTGTAACGCATCAAACTGGTTCCTAACGCATATCTTATCAGCTTCCGGTGCCCAGACACTCGCTGCGTAAAGGATAACTGGTTCCACCACGGCTATGTATATAGTGCGAGTAATTTCGGGATTTAGACCCCAACTCGTTTTGGCTGCTTTAGCCAGCTGGGTTAGGTTAGGTTAGGTTAGGTTAGGTTAGGTTAGGTTAGGTTAGGTTAGGTTAGGTTAGGTTAGGTTAGGTTAGGTTAGGTTAGGTTAGGTTAGGTTAGGT
The DNA here is from genome assembly GCA_963555685.1 of Acrobasis consociella. Lineage (NCBI taxonomy): Eukaryota > Metazoa > Arthropoda > Insecta > Lepidoptera > Pyralidae > Acrobasis > Acrobasis consociella. The sequence continues at coordinate 82 of OY743125.1, read as the reverse complement.
TAGGTTAGGTTAGGTTAGGTTAGGTTAGGTTAGGTTAGGTTAGGTTAGGTTAGGTTAGGTTAGGTTAGGTTAGGTTAGGTTA